>CM075816.1:10441193-10488732 GCA_037975025.1 Excoecaria agallocha | reverse complement strand
AGACATCCATATATAGTCTTCTTGTTCTTCCTATCACCTTCTTTTCCATTTATATTCCATTTGCTTCAGTTTATTTTTGTTTCCAGAAAGAAAGAAGAGGTAGGCAGAATTCTATACAAACATTAGATTTAGATCACCATGTCATTCTTGTGCTTAAATTTATGACACTCTAAATTTGTTCTTTCATTTTTTTTTTTGGTCTCACATGGTCATTTGATCTTTTGACGTTCAGTATTCCATTTGTGTTGCTTTCTTTTTGCATGTTGGTTTTTTTCTCGAACGTTATTTAACATCTTGGATCTGGTCCAAATTTTGCTTGTGGGCATAATTATATTGGCGTAGCTTGTTTCGAATATTTGTTTTCTGAAAAATACAGCCCAATAGCTATTCCATTTCTTTATTTTGGGCATGAATACGAAAAGAACAAGAACCTAGCTTCCCGTAGCTTTTTCTAGTTTATATGCCATGGTCGCTAGTGCATAATTCTCCTCTTTTCATACCCACAATCCACATTCAGAGTTTGCTGACCATAAATTTGTAAAAAATAAGAGTCAAATTTGCATCCAAAGTATTGAAAATGGTATATATTTACCTTTCAAAATATTAAAAAAGAGCAAACATCTATCAATTTCAATATTTTAAAGATGTTTTATTTAAAAAAAAATAAGATTTTAAGAGTACTGCTTTAAATATTTAAGACTAAATTTGGCACTTATCCCAGGTTTAAAACTTCTAGAACTTACAATCCCACATGCTTCGCAGAGACAACAATTTATGCTTTTCCATATTCCTCGGCTATGTTTTACGTTCAATTTGTTAACCATTTAAATTGTGCACATTTGGCAGATTCTGTATTTAGAAAAAGAAAGAAAGTACAGCAGAAATGGGTCGTGGTCGTGGAGTTAGCGCTGGTGGTGGACATAGTTCTCTGGGTTACCTCTTCGGTAATGAGGAGACTGCTAACGATGCTTCAGCTGCTAAAACAGAGACACCACCTGCAAACAATACCCCTTCTCGCAACCCAATTGATAAGCAAATTCCAGCAGGCACTCCTGGAAATCTTACAAACAATTACCGACGTTCTGAGGGGCAGAATTGTGGAAACTTTATCACGGTAGGATCAAAATTTTAAAAATTTTAAAGTGATCTCACCCAATTTAAGGGCTATGTTGCTTCAAACTATTTGTCCTTTCGCTTATTTCATTTTTCACATATTTGTGGCTACTAAACATAACAAGGATTTTGGATTTTAATTTCTAGAATGCTATCTGCAATACAGGATTTCTTTTGGAATGGAATTGACTGACATAAATGCCCTTAACGCGTCGAATTCAACTGTTAGTTATTCCAGACATGACATGAGACTGATTCTGATTTCTTTCTGCATGGTGACGCAGGATCGCCCATCCACGAAAGTTCACGCTGCCCCAGGCGGTGGATCTTCACTTGGCTATCTCTTTGGAGGCGAGGGAAACTAATCTTAATATAGTCCACGCATAGCACTATACACTATTCTAGGAAACTTCACTCTCTTTGAATTTACACTGTCATTTAATTGTTATGTATTACCAGTTGCCAAGCAAAAAGATGTTACGTACTATAGGCTCATGATAGTGAACTGACTGTCGAACATACTCGCAATATGTTGCAGGTCGTCATTTGGACGTGACTATTTCTAAAACAAGTTTTACATAATGCACAATTCATTACATGATTTGATGTCATTCCTCCATAATGTAGTTTCTCTTAAGAAACAACTCAACTCCAATCCTACACTCAGTAACCCCCATATATTATGAACCTACAAAATGCGTATAGCAAATAATCACATGTACACGTTCGCTCTCTTGCCTGCTTTTGACCCTGCCGCAATCACAATGCATTTAGTAATAATAAGATCTGATTATCGTACTTTCTCAATTGTGATAACACCATCTTCTTCCTAGTCCAACAAGCCCCAACTAACGATTCTGCCTAGCACTAGATGATAACCAGTCCACGGCACATACAGTAACCCCTTATTTTCAGCATGGAAACCATTTCAAAGGGGCAATTACGAAACATGCCATGCCAACTAGTATAGTGAGGTACCAACTAAGCAAAGACATGGATGGCGCCTAGAGCTTCACAAACAAATATCGAGAACTCTGAACTCAACGTTGGAGAAAAATATAGAAAAGCATCCAAAAACAACTGAAGGCAACCAATACATTCAAGAGCACAAACAGCTCTTAACTCTATTTTCAACCAAAAAAATAGGAGCCCAGTTCAATTCTATCCCATCTAGGCCATAGCCATCCAGTCCTTCCCATTTGAGAAATCGATTAAGTTCCAAAACTGCTATTCTTTCCCAGACTCTCAAATCCCATCAATTCCAAAGAATATGAACATAATGGAATCAAAATTAGAACAGAAACTAGATAAAACACTTTAATTCCATTTCATACTCTTAGTAAAAATCATAACTTGTCCAAAACATGACATCATCCTTTCAGCAAGTTAATTTCTAGAACAAAATTCCCAAAATTTTAGAATAAAAGCTTAATAAGACATGAACAACTAACAGAAAACATCCTCAGAATCCAAGCTTGGTGCGTCGCCAGTGCCTACGCTTAGCGTTGTACCTAAAAATTCCCGAAATAAAACAGCAGAAATTAGCAAATAAAGCTACGATTCCTGAAATTACTTGATCTAAATTGACAAAAATTCAATTTAAAACGAAAAAAAGAAAGAACCTGATGGTATTGTCGGTGCGCATGCGAATCCAGTGAGGAATAGGCCTGTTCTGCCTCATCTTCTTGGCTAACTTCTTCTTTATCCTGAAAGTCTTGTGCGACGGCTACATTTACAAACACCCATTGCCACCATTAGATAACCGCTACACAAGCAAATTACAGTATCTCTAAAATAAAATATATATACCGAGAGAGAGAAAGAGGGAATGATCGCGTACCATTTTTGAGTGCTGTAGTTAGAGCTTGGCTGCTGAATTTGAAGTTCCTTCTGTTACAGAAGCGGCGTATCGGAAACCCTAAATTGAGTAGGGAGAGGATCCTTATATAAGTATGACTGGTTACTGTACGATTGGTCATCATTGTCCATCTTGGCTTACTTGAATCAACTTTTGACCGTTGCATTTATAATTTGATTTACAATATTTTCCAATTTAATTACTTCTTTTAATTTTTATTCATTTTTATTACAATTATTTTTTAGTCAGACTACGTTTGATTTGCTGTATTGTATTAATTTATATAGTATTAATATGTATAACATTAATATGTACAATATTAATTTGTATTATATTATACAGTATTTGATATAAAATTATATTAATATGTAATATTTTATATCGTATTTGGTGCATAATGTTATACTGTATTATTTTTAAAAAAATAAAAATATATAAAATTAAATTATTTTTAATGTTACTAATTTAAGCAAAAGTATTAATTATAAATTATAATTTTTCGTATATTAATCGATTTTTTTAAAAGATACAAATTTCTTGAAATACGAATATATATTAGTAAATAAATTAACAATCAAACAAAAAACTTAATTAATAGCATTTAATTATATAACTGAAATATATTAACAAATGTGCTACTATTAATAATTTTATACATAGTCTAATAACAAATCAATATAAATAAACTTCATTATTATTATTTTAGACATAATCCAAAAAATCAATAAATACAAAAAGTTCATATATTTTTGTAAAAGAATAACCTAATTTTTAAAGCATAACTAATGCATTGAATATTATCTTAATCACCTTTTATTTGTCTAAGTAATTTTTGAATAAACATCTCTCTAATTTTGGGTTTCAGTGACCTAAATGATGCCACATGCTGAATTTTATCTATTATTGCTTGAAAAACATCAAGTTAATCTTCAAGAGAAAGACCCATTGCCCCTAGCTCATTGGAAATGTTTGAACAATCGTCGTTTGCTCTAACAAATTTTTCAGTAATAGTAGCAATTTGACCAACATTTTCTTTGAACATTTCTCTAAATAATTTCATACTATTGGCATCAAATTCATCACCTACCTTGTTTTTCTTTCTCCAAATAATTACTATTCATTTGGTCAAAATTTTAGCAGCATAACGGCTTAAAAACCGTGCTATCCAAACTTGTGAATTTGAAATTTAACACTTCCAATAATCAATCTCCACGCCCAATACTCCATTTACATACGTGGCACTTCTATAATTGTCCAACATCCAACAACATAGCACAAACATGCATACACAAGTTCACATATACGTTCCATATACATTCATCCATAATTAGCATTTTCGATACACATAATAAGTTACATACCAATTCCTAATTAGTCTAAACAAAGGTAACCAAAATCGATCCAAAAATTTTGTCACATGTACATGCCTTCGACTTCGCCTTTTTCGAGTTCTTTATGTACCTGTCCCTGCGTGCAATCACAAAATCACGCGCTAAGCAATGATGTTGCCTAGTGATGAATACAACTGCACAAAATTTCATTTAATAACATTATTTTTATTTAATTACCATATTGCCACTTTATGTTACCTTTATTAATTTAATCCCATTAACTTGTTTTAATTCATAATTTAATACCCAAGCCTTATTATACTTAATTTTTTTATTAAATACTATAATATTCTTACCTGAATGTAAAATTACGATTAGGTTCCTAAACTTTTTATTTACCTTATTTGACTTTGTTTGACTCATATTTTGATTCCTTTGACTTTCTTTGACTTATAATTTGTTCTAGGTGAAAAATTACCTTTTTGGTCCTCATGTTTGCCTATAAAGTGGAAAATTATATTTTAGTCTTTGAACTTTTCATTAATTATAGTTTTGTCCTTTTTGCTTTATTTAATATTTTTTAATTCTTTTGATGCTAAATTACTATTTTACTCCTAGTTTACCGCGTAATTACTATTTTACCCTTTTTTTTGAACATATTAATCTCATTTTTCACATGATTTTCTATTTATTTACATTTATGATTTCTTTTATGCAAACTTTATCATTTAGTCCCTATTTTCTTGTATAATTACCATTTTGTCCCTAGTAGTCACTAGTGAAAATCCTCATACTAGATATGTGGGACAAGGACTGTATGACTATATGAGAATATTGTGTGACTGTATGAGTAAGGTTGTATCTTCTTTTGTTATAATTGATTTACTTTAGTGAAATTACAGAGAGTAGCTTTAGAATTTTAATGTTAATTAATATTGTTGAATAGAAAATAGATTGATGTTACCCTTGGAAATTTAAATTGGTTGCAATCCACAAACTCCACATCCCTCCCTCACTATTTTTTACTGAAATTTCATTCTGAAATGCTTTAGTTGTATCTAAAATAATTATCCCAAAAAAAATAATTCTTGCTCCTGCAAAATGAATTTTAAAAATGCATAAATGAGTAAAATGGATTGTTATCAGGTAAGTAGTATATAGAATTTAAAGTGGAATGAATGTTATGTACCGAATACATTTTTAGTAATCTCTCTAGAACTAATCCATTTGCATTCTGAAAATATCTCATTTCATCAAAATAGATATAGTTGAATTAAAGTTAGCATCATCCTTTTTCTCTTCAAACATTAATCTATCTAAGCTACTTAACATTAATCTATCTAAGCTACTTAAACGTTTTAAATGGTTTAAAGACTTGTTAGAAGGTTTTTCAATACGTGACTTGCTTAGATAATGGGCTGGCTGGGCAGGTAGGTGATGCTACATATTCTCTCAGCAAAGGATATTCCAATCTTTGATTTTAGTGGAGCAATGATGAGTTTTTTTATTTAGTTTTCACCTTGAATATGATTCCATTTCTTTAGCAAGAGTTACATGTATTTCTTTTCTATTGTGATGGTGGGGTTTGGAAATGGACATCAGGGTAATGAAGTCAGAAGAAGATCAAGATTTTTACGGAGAAGAGGTAGGGATTCATCCACTGCTTTGGATTCAACATTAGTCATTCGTTCTTTTCTTTAATTTTCGATTTCAAATACTCAGTACTTGTTAATGGGTTCTGTTATAGTTTTTATTATGGTTCATGGATTTTTTTTTATTATGCTCTTAATGTTTTATGAACTCTGTGAAAGAAATTAAATTTTCACTTTGTTTGGCTGAAATTATATGTTTGTTAATTATAGGTTTATTTGGTTTTGCTTAATTTCTTTAATTTCTTTATAAATTTCGGTTACCTGCTAATTAGAATATATATAAAGTTGCATTTTTCACAAATAGGTGTAATTTAATACTAGAAGTTGAAACTTAAACATAAAACTATGAAGGCAGATAAGGTTTTTCTTATGCAACTGCTACTTGTAGTTTTATTGTTACTGGTTAGAAGTGCTCAATTTTTGCACTTGAAGTTGTTCATAGGGAAACCTTTTATTTGAGGGAAATATAAATGACTTCTGCACTCTTTAAATAATCCTTAAAAATATATAATATTTTTAGTGATGGAATAGTGACGATAATTTCGTCATAAATTTTTTAGCAGTAGGCAAATTTACCGACGAAAATATACTTACCGTCGTTAAATTTACCTACGGAATAATTATTTCAATCGGTACAATTGCCGAGAGATAATATAATTTCGGAAAAGATTTTCGTCGGCAAAAGTGCCTACAACCAATTCTCGCTCGCAATTTTCCGTCACTAAATTTCATCGGTAATTTTATTTTCCTACTGAAATTTACTCAATTTCGTCGAAAATTTCGATCAGAAAAGAGAATTTTTCTTGTAGTGTGTTGTTTACCGGTATAGTAGGAGCAATACACTTTTGAGTTGCCATGTATAAAAGTTCAACCTATGATTATAAATAAATTAATAAATACATAAAAAAAATTGACATTTGGTGACGAAATTAGCGACAAACATTTCATCAGTCGCTACAAATAAGCTATTGCAGTAATTTTTTAGTGATGAAAAACTCATGCCAAACTGTCACAAAAAGAATAAAATTTTTATAATGACTAGAAATAGCGACAAAATTTTTGGTCGCTAATAATTTCATATTATAATGACGACTCATTTTAGGGTTTGTTTGGCGACGATTTTACTGTAGCGACGGCCAAATAGCGACAATCAGTCTTTTGTTGCTATAGTGAATTAGCAACGAAAATTCATCAATTAGCAACGAAAAATATTCCCTGTTTTTTTGTAGTGAAATGACCAAAAAATGAGAAGCTTTAGATATAATAAATAAATTAGAAAAAAAGATCAATATGAAGATAATTTAAATAAAGAAATGCATATTAAATGCACATATAATAGAGGAAGCAAAAATGAAAATATTACTCATAATTTAATTGTTATGGCAGACATGAAAACATTACTTATGGCTGCCATAATAACAGACATGAAAACATTACTCATGCTTTAATTGTTATGTTTGAAGCAGTATAATATTGAATGCATGAATAAGGTACTGTTTATTTATATCACAATTTCCAAATGCAAGCCAACGATAGAAAAATAGAGGAAGAGAAGAAATTGAAATTGAAAAGTTTTTATAGTTCAGATCTGCCTAATAAAGAAGTTTTTATAGTTCACAGCTAGCAAATTAGTTCAATGCAATTAGTCTTAGATTCTTTTCATTAAAAACAAGTGTACTGGTTGGGCACCGGCCATCAAGCTATTACAGCCTTGTTTTGTCGGCAGACCTGCAGGAGATATTGCTGAATCTTATAGGTAGCCAAGTACTAGATAGGTAAAGTTTCAAGCTTAACTAATCAATTGATCAGTAAATAAACAAAGGATCAAAGTTGGATTTCCTTGTTTTTTATAATGTAAATTTTAAGCCTGTATGAAAACTGGCCTGCATGAAATATTTTAATACTTCACAACAAATCAATGACTACTTCAGTACATAAGAACAATCAAATTTAGAGGCATTAAATTATGCGGACAAAACAGAAATGTGACACAGCAGCATACATTTTAGGACACTACCAGCCAAAGCAATATAGTTGGGACTAAATCATTGTGGACTTTAGTTGTGCATATAAAAAATCAGTTCCAACGAGAGAGTATCACAGCCTTAAAAATGAAGCTAATATATTGATTTCCAAGATTTTAAGCATCTATCTCATTGCAGAATAGCTAAAGGAAACATCTGGATTATGAATTAAACAACCATCCAAAGCAACTTTATACATGCATATATACATACATAGCCATCAACGAAGTACTTTAAGGGAGATTGGATTTTCTTCACCAGACTTATCAACAAAAGCTAGTCGAACAGAAGCAGAGGTTGATGGATTAGCTAGTTTACCTCTACAATGATCTTTTGACTCAAAATTTGATCAAGTGCAAGATGATTATAATGATGCTGAGAGTAGGCTTCTCTTCTTCCTTTTTCCTTCTTTTTATAATTTTTACCAAAATGGATTGTGAAATAGCCCAATCACAAATCCATAGAAAACCAAGATTACAATCAAACAATTATACATCATACACCATTTTGTTACCATCTAAAATGTTCACCAAATAATAAGAAAATCATCATAAAAAAATTAAAAATATAACTATGTGAGTCCCAAATATAGTAGATCCGATAAAAAAGAAGATCGATTGAAAAGGAATCAAGAGATGACTTGATTTGAGAATTTTGAAAAGAAGATAGAAGAAAAAAACATCCACTATCCTAAGTTTGAAAAGATTCAATAGAAAAATAAGAAGAAAAAAAGGAATAGGTGAACAGAGTATGGAAATGGTTGGATCTTTTATCAAAATATTTTAGGGGTTTAATGTTGACATAAAAATTCAAAGGATTTAAAAAAACATAAAAAAAAAGTGCTATACATTGTACATTTTAAACATCAAACCTCACCAATTGCTTAAACCAATACCTACACAGACTACTTAAACTATACACTTTGAATCATTAAAGAATGGATCGATTTAAAGGCCACAAATTCAAAGGCAAGTTTTTTTGTTACATTAACAAGGAAATCCTAAGTTCAATTGTATTCTCATGCATGATTAAAGTGACAAAGCCTCTCACCATGGATTTAATTTACATTGTATAAAAATTCAAGCCAAAACAATGAGAAATCAAGTGAGTAAACAACCAATTAAATTATAAAATATCAATTTCCTCTGCTATTTAATGAATGTTAAATAAAATTACGCAAAACCATGTAGGCAGAATTAATAATAATAATAATAATAATAATAATAATAATAATAATAATAATAATAATAATAATAATAATAATAAAAAATTTGAAAACCTATAAACCAACATTTCTTCGTATTCACTTTGACACCGTTACTTGATGAGCCAATAATCTACAAAGAGAATTGCATTAGGAGAAAGATGTCAGTAGAGAAGAAAATAAGAATCAATCAAGAACTTAGTATAGAGACCAATTTATTCCAAGATGAAAAATGAAAGCAATTGAAGAATGAAATCAATGAGAGAGAAAATGAAACAAATGATATACTAACCGGAAAACAAAAATGCTGATCAGTGACAAAATCTTTGATTAGTAACCAACAAAACTTTGGTAGTGGCTGGATGAGAAAACAGGGGGAGATTTGGGGTTAGGGTTTTGTTATTTAAAAAGAAAAAGAATTGGATATAGAATACCTAGACCTGGAAAAATTGATTCAAACTCATGGATCGATCCAAATTCACCCAAAAAAATTAATCCAAACCCGATCCAATCCATATAAATATTCATTGGGTAAACTCAAAATTGACCCATTTTATTTTTCAACCCAACCCAATATCCAATTGATCGATTCAAAATTAATCCATCTCACTTTCCAACCCATTGGGTATTAATCCAATGAGTGTTTTCAAGATTCAAAGATCTTGATCCATTGGGTATTAACCCAATAGGTGTTTTATGTAGATTGTCAAAATTTTGATCTTGACCCATTGGGCATTAACCCAATGACTGATAGCAATCGTTCAACAAAAAACATAATTGTTCTTAAGAAACGTCCGAAAATTTTCATTTCCTTAAAAAAAATAAATAAATATAAATAAATAAATAAATATAAGAAAAGTCCAACAATTTTCATTTCCTTGAAAAATTTAAAAGATAAAACAAAAGGCGAAAAGTCTAAATCCCCAACACTAGAAGTTTGTAACATTCCTTTGTTTATCTAATTAAGAAACAAATCAACTAACTTCTTTATTACATCTATATATAATCTTTAATATAATTATAATCAAGGATACTTATAATAATAATAATTATTTGAGTATGTGAAATTCTCCAACTTTGGCAATAAACAAATACTTTCTGAAACTTTCCTTGAAAATTTGTTATGTGCAACATTTAGCTGCTAATTTATGAATCCAATTCAATATATACGAATGCAATTCAATTTGAAATATGACATTTCAACATTATTTAAAATTCTCAAATTATTGAATTTTATTCCTACTTGATAAAAAAAAATTAAAAATACGATGGATAAATTCCAATTCCATGATGAATATTTGTACATTTAGAGAAAAGCAAATACATATGGATCCAACAAATATGTTTCATATTCCATGTTGAAGCAACAAGAACAGGAGGCCATTTGTGAAGAATCCATCATCCATAGGTAAACCCAAATCAATCCAACCCATTAATGACCCATATTTTTTGACCCATTAATAACCCAACCCATTAATGACCTATCAATTAATAAACTAATCCAAACCCGTCCAACCCGCCCATTTACCACCTCTAAGAATACCTTTTGAAGATAAAAGTAGTGCCAAAAGCGAAAGTAGTGCCGAAGATGAGGCAATAACAGAGGGGACAGCGGTGTCGAAGTTGGTTTTTTTGTATTTTAGTTTAGTACAGTGCTCTACATATTAAATAAACCCACAGAGGAGGGGTGTATTATTATGTTCAGTATACATGGGATAAAAATTTAGTTATATATTAGATAATCCATGTATTATTATTATTTTTTTAAAATTAGCCAAACACCCTCTACTGTATTAAAGGATATTATTTTATACTATCTCGTATGCTATACGAGGAAACAAATGTAGCCTACGTTCTTTATTAAACACAATTTTTCAATTACTAGGTTAAAATATATATATTATAAAAAATTATTTTAATATTTATATTATATAAAAATATTATAATTTGTAAAAATATAAAAATGAAGATTGGATAATTTAATGGAGGGGTTAGGAGTGAGAAAAAAATAAAAAATATGGTTAACTGCAAATCAATTCAAAACCAAACCGATTTTTTTGATTAACTAATCCGATAGATTCTGTAACGTTCCAAATTTTGCATCGGTTATATACGGTACGATGTAGAGCATGAGTATTTATCTTAGAACAAATTTTGGAATAATCGGAATTGAATAAGACAGAAAAATTAGAAAATGTGTAAAGATTAAACGTACTTGGGCCAGAAAAATTCTAGGATGGGTGACATGGCGGCCAGTTTTTCCTGAGAGTAAATTATAAAATTTAGTGTTACATGGATTCCAGTGATATAATTTGAAAAAGGAAAATGAGCATAGATTGACCTTTAAACGAGATAGAAAAGTTTTTATCTAAAACCATAAAAAGGATTGACTGGTAGTTTGACTGGACTCTGACTAAGTGTATCGACCTCTGAAAATTATTCCGATAGCATAAATATGTTACTATTAACTTAAGTAAACTATGTGATAAGGACAATAAGTGTTTTGACAATTTCGAAATTTTGGATCTTGGACTGACTGTGCAGACTATCTAAACCAAAAGAATATCGAAACGATGTCGGAATTGTCCAAAATTTTAACCATGTTTTCTTGAGTAATCTAGTGCATGCGGGGTAGAATTTTGTAGTATTCTGACATTGGGAACACTGATTTTTGAAAAAAGATCGAGAAATTGGGAAAAATGACTACTTAAAGTTTCGATCGAAATTTAAAAATAGCAAATGGCTTCCAAAAATCACCAAAATTTTTAGTTTGAGCTCAAATTATATGTAGAATATATTGGTGTAAAAAAATAATTTTTTTGATGACATTGAAATTTTTCTTATCGGACTGCCTTGGATAAATCAGGCTGAAAACGAACTCCGATTAATCTGAAAATTTAAGTATAGGCTTAATTTATTATTTTAAAAGGGATGGAACTAATTAGAAAATTACTTGAATATGGAAATATAGTGGAGGAATTTAGTTGGGCCAAATTTTGGATTATTTAAATGGAAATAGGCTAGTCAGGTGGACTTGGGTGGTTGGGTTTGGTTTAGCCCAATCCATATGCTTATATAAGCTGGAAATATCAGAAGTTTTCAGAAATTTCTGTTTCCTTCTCCCATTTTCCAGCCGTGTGTCTCTCTTTCTCCATTCCTTTATGTTTCTTTCATCTTCTCTAGCTAAATTCTAGCAAATATCTACCAAATTTTATGTCCTTTATAATTCTAATGGCCTAAATTCATTCCTAACCCCCTTAAGAGTAGTGGTGATCACGGGGCGAGACGGGGTCGGGGCCGGAGAATTCTCCCCCACTCCCTCCCCCGCCAGTGGCGGGGATTTTCCGCCTCGCCCCCGCCACCAATCTCGAGGGGGGAATTTCCCCCGTCCTCGCCCCGCGGGGATCCCCATCCCCCGCAGGGATCACATCCCCCTTTTTTTTAATTTTAAAATATAATATTTTATAAATAATTAAAATTAAAATATAATATTTAACAAATAAAAAATTTAAAATTAATAACAATTTAAAATTAAGTATAATTTAAAATTTAATAATTATAAAATTAAATTATTTTATAAATAATTAAAATTAAAATATAATATTTAATAAATAAAAAATTTAAAATCAAAAATAATTTAAAATTAAGTATAATTTAAAATTTAATAATTATAAAATTAAATTATATTTTCATTTTAATTATTTATAAAATATTATATTTTAAAATAAATAAATAAATAAATATATATATATATTTTTTGCGGGGCGGGGATCCCCGCGGGGTGGATACCCCATTTCCCGTCCCCGCCCCCGATTCTAGGACGGGGAATTTTTCCCCCCACCCCCGTCCCCGCGGGGGGAAATTTCGGGAATTTCCCGCCCCGAACGGGGCGGGTCCCTGTCGGGGCCGGGGAATCCCCGCCCCATGATCATCCCTACTCAAGAGTTCTATTGGAGAGAATGAAGTGATAGAAATCAAAAATCAAACCTTATGTACCCAAAATTGAGGTCTGTATATTTTGTATTTTTAAATTAATTCAAGGATTTTAATAGATGAATTAGGGTGGTTAGAGTGTGTTTATGTGATTATTTTGCATAAAGGAAGAAAAGAATTGAGGAAAATCCACCATAAGGAATTCGGCCAAATGAGAAAGCTTAAGAAAAGGGGAAAAGCTAGGAGAAGTAAGGAAGGAGAAAGGAAGAATGGAGGATCTTAGGCCAGTAAGAGGTACGTGGATACAAACTACATTTAATTTCATTAATTTTCAAATTTTAAGATGGAATTTATACTATGTAGCAATATAAAAGATAAAATCAATAGGAAATAAATTGAAGCAACCATGTAGTATGATGATTTAATATGTGATAAACTTAAATGGTGCAAGAAATTAAATATTTAGTTAAGAAACTAGGTGAGGCCGATTGGACTTCCTAAGAGTATTAAGTGAAATTTTAATGATTTAAAAAGTATTAAATACAATTGTAATACTATAATGATAAATAAATGTAGGATGGTGAAATTGAGTTAAAAATAATATATGAGTATGAAATTAAATATGAAACGTAATGATGTTTATATAGATAATTAGTAGATATTAAGGTAAAGGAAGGTTAATTAGCATATATTCATATAAATTGATATTAAAAAATATAAATAGTATAAATAGAGCATGAAGAGATTTATTATTTGTAAAACTTTCATGTTGGCCGAATTTGTATAATGAGATGTAAAGACTTAATTGATGTTAAGTAATAATTAGTATAAAAAATGTTATATAAATTTCAAGGAACAAAATTGATATAATTTGAGTTTGAATAAATATAGGCATATAATATTTCTTATGGAAACATAATGCCATAACATTATGGAATTAGATATATAATTAAGTACAACTTTGGAATGAGTTGATATAACTAAACAAAGTAATGAAGCAATGTAATATAATTATAATTAAGTAAAGAAAATCATTTGAAATTGGAAATTGCCATGGAGGCCGAACCATGTTCCCATATTTATCATAGTGAAATCTAAAAATTTATGATGGATTTAGTAAGAATTAGACAACATAAGGCATGAAGAATATATACATGTAGACATAATGGTAGAAATAAAGATAATTTAAGAATTTTGATATAAGTTAAGTAAAATTAATTCTAGTGATGGTTAAAATCAATATAAAAACATAATTGTCATAAAAATGAAGGAGAAATTGTGATGTGTGTATAATAAATAATATGTTTTGTGATATTTTCTATTATATTAAATATATGTGGAGGTTTGAGGCTTAATAAGCCTATATGTGTATACAAATGAAGCATAATGGTCTAATAGTGTAATATGATATGAAATTTAATATTGCCCTTAGTGTTAAGTGGGTTATCCAGAACTTTAGGATAGTATGGCTAGTCATAGGAATTTATTCCGCGGGATACCATGAGTTATGAGATAGTTGACATCATAATGATTATGATATATAAGACAAGATAGCCGGCTTATTATATGCATCAGTGCTGGGGTTTTGGTGTCTACCTAGAGGTACGATCCCTCTAGTATATTGTATATACATCAAGTTTATCCGGTTTATTGGTTTACCACCACTAGAGGCAAACTTGTAAATTTTATTTGTGAACAGAAGAAAGAGAGTAATTATAACATTTAAAAGAAATTATAAATGTTCATAGACAGGAAATAAAGTGAACATAATGAGATTAATATGTTAGCGGAGGCAAAATGACAATTATGTAAGAAAGTGAGAATTTGAAATGTAAATTAAGAGATAAGAATATCATATTGTTAATTGGGTCAACAATTAATAGAAAAATAAAACAAATTAGCTAACAAGGGCAAAAATATAATTATATTACTGATATAGTGGTTAAAGAAATTAAATTAAGTAAGTAGGTTAAAAAGAGGTAAAATCATAAATAAGTTAAAGTTCGGGGACCAAAAATGTAATTTTCCATCAATAAGAAGAATTGCAGAATTAAAACGTAATTTATGTACCTAACTTGAATTAAAAACCAAAGAAAGTCAAATTAGACAAACTGAAGTCAAATTGGGCAAATTGAAGGAAAAGTCAAACTGAGAAATTAAATTGGAATTTTCCATTTAAATTTGAAAAATACCAAAATTTAGTAAAAAAATAATGATAGAAAGATTGAGAATAAATTTTAGTGCAATGAGAATAAATCATGGATTCATGTAATGAAAGGGGATACAAAAGAAAGCAAGCAAATTTAAGTGAAAAATTAAATAAAGTTAAAAGCAAAGAATAATGAGCACAGGGGCTATATTATAACTCTACATCCAATTGTAAATTCTATAGAATTCGGTAATAAGGAATGAAATATAAAAGAAAGTAAAGAAAAAGAAGTGAATTCAGAATTCAGTAAAGTTAATTATGCAAGAATGAACAAACCAAAGACTCAAATGAAATTTTGGCATCAATTGAGGTAATAAAACATGAATAAAGAAAAAAAAAAGTAAATTTGAACAAACTTAAATAAGTAATAAGTGAAATTATACTGTGGTAAAGATGGAGAAATAAAGGATGAACTAGTGGGTCTAGTAAAGAGAATATAATTAAAGATTAAAAAGTGAGAAATAAACTAGTAATTACATCGATTCAGTTAGAGAAGATGAGGATCTCAAAAATAATAGCCGGATAAAATGCAATAAGTTACCAATTGGTTAACAAGCAAGAAAATTTATAATTAATGAAAAAATGAAGTTGCATGGCAAACATACTACAATTCAGCTAATTTGATTTAAGATATGATAGAAATAGCAAATAAAATTTAGTTTAAAAATTTTATAAAAGTAAATTAGTCAAGGTAAGAGAAAATTTAGAATCTAAGCAAATATGAGAAAGACAAGGGCAAAAGTATACTATTATATGAAATTCAGATAACAAAAGAAGGAACTATAATATATTAAAGTCAGCCAAAATAATTAGATGATTTAATATATACATATATATAAGAGAAGGAAGAAATATAATAATAATAATAATAATAATAATAATAATAATAATAATAATAATAATAATAATAATAATAATAATAATAAGAGCAAAAGAAGATAAAATTTGTATTGATAAAATTTTGTGTAGTTGTATCCACCACTAGACAATAATGTTGCTTAGCGTGCGGTTTGTTGACTGCACGCAGGAATAAATGATTTCAAAATATGAAGTAGGATCGAGGGACATGTCCATAAAAACTGTTGCGATCGAATAAACTGAGGTAGAATGATTTCTAATTTGTGACTAGCATTTAATAATTTCAGTTATTATTGTATTATTATATGATGTTGGATGCTAGTATACGGGTATGTTTGAATAGTAGTTTTGTAAAATTTATGAAAATTATGGATGAGAGTAGAGTGTTACACATTCGGTGACGGTTTTTAATTTTTACATTTTAGATTTTCAATTGCAGTTTTTATTTTTAGGTACTAGTTAAGTTTTTATTTTTAGGTACTAGTTAACCGTTAGTTCATGGTTAACTGGTTTATATATATATATATATATATATATATATATATATATATATATATATATATATATATATATATATATATATTATTATATTTTTATACCTTAAAAATTTTTCTTCTTTTTTGTATTTCTCACTAAAATTTAAAATAATATTTATTTTTATTTTTATATCTTAATTTTTTATATTTTTCCTGTAAAACTTATATAATACTTTAAATTAAATTTATATTATGTCATTTTTTTAATTATATAGGAATATTTATATATAGTAACCGATTAACTTATATATGTATATATATTTATTATATATTGGTATTCATATTTTACTTAATAATATTTTATTATATTTTTTTTATATTTTAGAATTTATATTTAAATATTTGATATTATCCAAAATTTTATATTACATAGAATTAAGCATATTAATTTTTAAAAAATACCAATCTATTTTATAATATTACTTATTAATTTGTTAAACGTGAATTTTATTTAGTAAATTATATTTATTTTGTGAATTTTATTTTAAATTATTTTATACATTTAAAATTAAATTAAAATTTATTTATTTTTTATATAATTTTATAATATAAATTTTAATATTTAATCGAAAAATATTAATTAATTAAATTAAAAAATTAAAAATAATAAATTAATTAATCTAATATACCAAACTGATTAAAGTGGCTGTAAAAATTTGACATGGTTAACAGGGGTTGGATCAAAATCAAAATATTTACATATACGGTATATGATATACCTGGAAAATATAGCATCACCCGTCCATCTAAAGAATCGCTTAGCTAGGGTTTTTCCCTCTATACCCTCTGTATCTGCCGCAAAAGCAAGTACCAAGAAACCCCGGTGTTGCAGATACCTCTTGCGATGACGACCGTCGTTCCTACCTCCGAAGAAGATCCGGCTCTCGCCGTTGTCCACTTCACCTCCGAGCTTGCCTGGGCCGACGCCGGTCCTGAGGTATACATCTGCAAATACTCATATTTGTGCTTTATGATGTGCTGCGGTATCTCATTGTGCTTTATGATGTGCTGCTTTAACAATTTATTTGAGTTTTGCCTGTCGGGGTGGATTTTGAGCAGCGTATCAGTTTGGGTGAATTAAGAGTTCTTTATTTCAAAGTTACTCACTCAACAATATGAGATATAATTTTAAATTAGCAGATTTAGTTTTTGTTTCTCGGTTGTTGATTGTTTATTTTGGAGAAGCTTTTGCCATTATTGTAATGTATGGATGCCCTGATTTGGAGTCCGAATATTAAAAAGAAAGTGAAATTTGAAAAAAGTTCGCACTCTCAGTGATAGGAACTATACATTAAGGAGCATGAGACAATTATAACTTTGTAGCATGGTGAAAAAAAAGTTTATTTTTGTATGAAATAGAGATAATTTATCTATGGTGAATATAGATATGTTTCAGATGAATGTTTTGCACATGAAATCTTATTATACATTGGTTGGTATGCAGGTTGCAGAGCAACAAGTTTCTAGACTTTGTGTGGAAGCATCCGAATGTGTGGTGAGATGCAGATGGTTGGACTTGGCCTCTTTGATGCTCACTTCGGCTGATTTGGTATTTACCAACTCCAAGGTCTCGGAAAAAGGTAGTTTTTATTTTTATTTTTTGTGATTGTGAATTGTGTTGATTGAAGTTGGAGGGGGCAATTGTGTTGCACGTAAGAGAGAAGGTGGTACTGAGGGCATTAAATGCATGTGTGATTGAACATACTAAAATGAAATTTCAAGCCATGCTATGCTGGCGTGTTTGGATTCTTTTGGTTCTGTAATGCGATTAGACATTGAGCCATTGTGTATGATTATACCTTTTTTTTTTGAATCATCTAGCTTCATGCAGAACATGTGAATTTTCTTATTCCAATCTTATTAATGAATTAGATCAAATGAGATTTATTTATTTTATGCTGTTTGGCATGTTATTGATGGCATGAAAAATGCTAAATAGTAGAATACTGATGAGGAGGGCTTATAGTTTGTGGTCAATGTGATCTTGGAATTGCCAGCAGCTCACTTATATCAATAGGTTTATGTTGTATGCGAAAGATTTGAACTTCAAACTAAATTTGTGGAAAAAGGTACAAGTTTAAGCTTATTGATTTTTACCCCCTATTCAGTTATGGAAATTAATTGATGCTTCTTGATTTGTGAGTTAATTAATTCCCGGTCTACCAATGGCCCTCTTTTTTCCTCTCCCCCCCTCTTCCTCCTCCTCCTCCTCCTCCTCTCCTTTGAAAAATGGGAGAGCAAGTTGAGGGAGCCCAACACCTAAGGCTAGATATATGCAGTGTTCCCTCTATATTGTGGAATGGCTGTTCTTGAGGAGGAATGAAGTAACAAACTAGCTAAAATTGGTATTTTCCATTTGATATGGATAATATTCCAGTATTGCAGATTTCTTCACTATTCTGCATTTGTTTTCTAAATAAAAGAATAAGATATGGGTTACTTGATCCTGTGAACTGCTTTTATTGATTTGTTGTGAGCTAGAAAACAGCACATTTCTTTTGAGCAGTGAAACCCTGTCAATGAATAATGATGTTATTGTGGATGCTATAAATATATTCCATTTCTTCTTTAATTTTTTTTTTTGGTTGCTTATTTTGGTGCTTACTTGACTAACTAACCTGTTTGCCATTTCTTATACTAGATCTCGAATGTATCTTCACTGTTATCTGCAATCTTGTTACCAAGTCTGAAAGTCCAGATGAATCACTTGAGATGGCAAAGCTTATTTGTGGAAAAATTATTCAGCAGCCAACTGACAAGCCTGCACTACGATTAAAGATGTAAAATGTGGAACAATGATATCAGTTTTATCTAAGAAAATTTTTACTGTCACTTTCTTATGCTTTCCCTTTGAACAGCTTGTTCAATCTGTACAATCTACTGGAAGACAATTATAGCCGATTTTATGTTTACATGAAGGCCCTAAGTTTGGCAGTGACGGGAAAAGTCACAGAACATGCAGTTCCTTCTTTCAAAAAGATTGATATCCTCTTGAAAGAATGGAATCTTGAGGTGAAGGATCAGAGAGAGCTTTTTCTCAGCATTTCAAATGTACTGAGAGAGAGTAAGAGGTAATATAGGAAGCAAACAGCGTGAAATTGAAAATTTTATTTTATTTTTTCTTACAAACTTCTATCAGGGTCATAATGAGTTTCTTATTTGTGATGTTCATTAATGTTTTCTTTTTCTTAAAATTTTTAGCCCAGCGAAGGATTCTTTCAAGTTTCTGACCAAGTACTTAGCAACATTCTCTGGTGAGGACGCATATGCAATGGGTGAAGCTAAGGAGGAAGCTGTTCGCACAATTATTGAATTTGTCAAAGCACCTGACATGTTTCAGGCATGCCTCATTGAGTTATGAAGTTTCCTTTAGTTGCTATTTCCCCTTAATCTCATACTTAGCAGGTTTCTAGGCTCTTCTGATGCGCTAAATTTGAATTGTGAGTGCATTAATCATAATGGTGAGCAATTTCAAAGTATTTTGGACCTTACATACCAAATCACAGTTTAATCTTTGCTTAATCTCAGGCATTGTGATTTTTTTGTGTTATGCTGATGTGGTGAAGCATCTTTTGTCTGAAATGGATTGTTTGCTTTATTTTGCTCTTGCTCTATTTTTTTGCCTGCATTTCAACTGTTAGATGGTCATGGAAATTGCACTCCTGATATTTGGTTTTGTGGACATCTTTTTTGTTTTTCCCTGATCCTTTCATTATTCTACATAAAAATGGATCCTTGCTTTATTGTCTCCAGGTTGTTAAAAATTATTTTGCATCATTTGTCTTTGTTGGATTAACTTATTGGCTAAATTGGTTGTTTAGAGATTGATTTTTTTCAGCTATATTGCAGTGTGACCTGCTAGATATGCCTGCCGTGGGGCAATTGGAAAAGGATGGGAAATACTCATTGGTCTACCAGCTATTGAAGATCTTTCTTACTCAGAGGCTAGATTCCTATTTGGAGTCTCAGGCTGCAAATTCTGCTTTGTTGAAAAGCTATGGTAAGTTTTTTCTCACACATACAGGAAGCCAGGTGTTGCTGAGGTTCCTTCATTTGAAATTCATCGTGCTATTTGCATGCTCTAGGTCTTGTCCATGAAGATTGTATAGCAAAGATGAGATTAATGTCATTGGTGGATCTTGCCTCTCATGGATCTGGTCGCATTCCATATACTCTTATTAAGGATACTCTTCGAGTAAGCTGGCTCACCATTCTGCTTTCACAAGATTTGCGTCTTTTAACCGCTTCTGTTATGTCTTCAATACAGTTATGATGCAACTACTTTTGCAGATTAATGATGATGAGGTGGAATTATGGGTAGTGAAAGCAATAACTGCTAAGTTAATTAACTGTAAAATGGACCAGATGAATCAAGTTATACTTGTGAGGTAAACTCTTGTGCTTGCCTCTGCTTGAGCCGTTGTGTTCCAGTACTTCGGAGATGTTACCTTGGTTGTTCATCCATTTTTCTTTTTGTGACTTGCAGTAGCTGTATTGAGCGTGTATTTGGGCAGCATCAGTGGCTGGCACTTAGATCAAAGCTTGCTACTTGGAGGGTAAAATTTCTTGAATTTGGTTTCAAATCTTTATTCAACATCTATATTTTAAGTTTTTTCCATTTGGTTACTGTTAACCTGTGCAGCTAAAAAATTAGTTTTATTATAATCATATTGGAAAAGAACTGACATATTGTTTGGTAGAGGCTTAGGTTAAAAATATTTTCTCAATGTGCATTTTGATAGAGATGGTGGCATTTACATTTGTTTTCCAGGGTAATATTGTGAGCGTGATAAATACAGTTCAAGCTAACAAGATTACAGAAGATGGATCACAGGCAATGCAAGGATTGATGATTCGTTAGAGTTTGCTTTTTATTTATCACATTATCTGTCTTTATATAGGTAGGACTATGATCTATGTCCTCGCTATGTTAGAGTCAAGTGTATTTGAAATTTTTGACTCCCTTGTAGTTTAGCACTATAAAATACTTGATGATCTCAGACCAGATTGTGTTTCATTTTTATTATTGAACTGTACCGTCTTTTTTTTTATCCCGAGATTTTCATAGTTGAAGTTATCGGCCATGAATGTTCAATTGTGGCTTTTTTTTGACTTCCAACTCCATTCAAAATAGACGATCTTCTAGGCAAAAAAACCATATTTAGGTCCTTGAATTATATAATCATCTATTGAGACTTGTATCTTTATTTGATTGATCCAGTTAGATTAGTAGATTTTTAATTTTCATATGTTTACTTGTAATACTTTGCACCAGCTCGTCACATTGGCGTAAAGTGCCACGATTATGGAGGTATGAGGATTTTGGGATTAATTTTTAGTGAAAATGGAGAAAGGAGCATATTCGAATGGTTCCTTCTTTTTTCTTTCTCTTTTCTTTATTTATTTATTTATTTATCTATTTTTATATTCATGTGATCTGATTGTATAAAAGGAGGTTACTGGGACCAATAGATAAAAATGATGTTGCCTATTAGCGGGTCTTGGATTGAGTGGCATTGTTGACCGAGCATCAGCTACTTGAAATTGGCATGTCAACAGCAATGGGTTCTGCTTCCAAGGGACTAAATATTTTGCCTTGTGGGTTATTGCATGATTGCATCTGTTTGGCTGGGTTCGCGTTAATAAACACTGCGATAATTCCAGATGTCCAACATTGGTTTGATTAGAGAGAAAATTCCATGAAAAACGACCAGCATTTCTTGGCCACACCTACAAAGGGGTGAGAGCACATAGGCGTGGTATTTTTTATCATAACCATAAACTTATTTTAAATGCTACAGCCTCGAGACTAAAAATGCCATTACTATGCTGTTGCTTTGGTGCTAACGTTGGCACAATTTTTTTAATTTCAAGGATTTGTTCCTAAAAATAGCTAGAGCTCAGCTTTGGAGCCCTGTAGTTGTCGCCTGACTAGTGCAGTGTAAATACCATCCTTGCTGAGAAGTTGATCGTGGGTGCCACTTTCAGCTATCTGACCATCAGACTCTACAGCAACCACATCTGCACTTTTGACAGTTGAAAGCCTGTGTGCTATTACAAGAACAGTCCTACCCTTCATCAAAGAATCCATGGCATCCTACATATTCATTGCAGAAGAATCAGTTAGCGAAGTAACCGGAAAGGAAAAGGAGCATCCCATAACTTGGGTCGAGGAATTGACATCGTATTATTAAAATGCCAATCAACCTCCACAAACAATGCAAGTGCTAAAAGGAAAATAGTCCTAAATATAGTTGAGAGTATATTTCTCATTCAAAGTTTGGCAAGTTAAACAGAACAGTTGCATAAAAGCTAACTCAAGACGATCAACTACAAAAAAGCCAACTCAAGATGATCAACCAAGCGGTTGAAATTTCTTTAAAGACACAAGACCGACTATTTATTTCAGAGAAGGGAAAGTAATTGAAAAAACTGAATAGTGGGAAATCAACAGGGAATATAGATCAAGTCAACAAATGAAATTAAGGTATAAGAAGCCAACTCACTTGGACAAGGTACTCGCTTTCTGCATCCAGGGCACTTGTGGCTTCATCTAACAGCAAAATTCTTGGATTCATCAATAGTGCTCTTCCAATTGCCACTCTTTGTTTCTGGCCACCTGACAGCCTCAGTCCACGTTCACCAACCACGGTTTGATATTTTTCGGGGAACTTATCTATGAATTCATGAGCATTGGCCATTTTCTACAGTGTCGTGACTTTGTAAGCATGTATATTATACTAGAAAATAAAACATTAGATGATTTTCTTGTGAAAGGAAGAAAAAAGAAATGATTAAAAACAACTCAGGATGGTTAAATACGTACGGAAACCATTTCGATATCAGAAAAACTTGCTTTTCCATTGAATCCATAGGCAATGTTCTCTTCCACAGTACAATTAAAGAGAACAGGCTCCTGGCTGACTATGCTGACCTGTGTCCAGAGAAAGGAAGGGTGCCAAAGAAATCTCATCATTGAAGTTACCAAACTTCATTAGAACTTAACACACAATGTCTATGCATAGCCAAAGGGACACTAAGCGTATTTATATTCTTGACAGAGAGAACAGGGAACACTGATTGTGTGATTGGTGGAATTGATATTTTTCATTGATTATTTCTATTTTACAGGTTCAAGAGCATATATTCAGCTCATAGAAATTAAGCTGCCATATATGCCACAGGCCGGTGTCTATAAATGTAAATTGAGTTAGAAGGAAATCTTGCGGAAGAAAGATAATTAATTGATGATGATGTGAATACTGTGAGATAACACTTTCATCAAGGATGAGAATTGATTATTTTATATCCTGTTTCCTGCACTTCATGAAAAGATTCTACAGGTGAAAGTTCATTAGGTCCAACATCAGACTTCTAGTTTTATCTAGCATCGTTCACCATTAAAATCTTCCAGCAGACATGACAGTGATTAATATGATAAATTATGTGTTCAAGCAAATGTCAGAACATAATACCTTGTGGTGAAGATATGTGTGTGATATTTCCACTAGTGGAACCCCATTAAGCAAGATACTCCCTTTGATAGGATCATGGAACCTCTCAATTAAGTTTGCTATAGTCGTCTGCAAGATAGAAACAAACCATTCTGTAGATAAATAGACAAATTTATCATGCTTTTAATGAGTTTCAGTTCCCCATTTATCCATGATGACAAAATGATGTTCTAAGTCATGGCTAAAGGGCCATATAGGCCGTTCAGGTTTGCTTCAAGAGTCAATTAAGCCTCTCGTGATTGAATTGGGCCATTTCCAGCCTTAGAAAATCCAAATTAGACCTAATAAACCTTTTAATGAAATGAAAAAAAAAGAGACAAATAACCCCTAATCAAGACAAAATGCTTTATCTTTTTCTGCCATATTATCATGTTGTAATAATCTCTCCTGACATTATTTTGCAGGTCTATTTAACCTAGTTTTGATTCTTTAAGGATAAAATTAGTCTAATTGAATTATGAGGGGCTTAATTAACTATGTGGCAAATTCCAGGGGCTTATTTGGCCCTTCATCCTCTAAGTCATGGTTATGTTGATTAAGGGAAAATCAGACGCAGAAAAAACTTGAAAAGTTAGCTAGTAGTGGCAAAAAAAAGAAAAAAAAGGAAAAAGAATAAAAAAAATGGAGAAAAAACAAGTAATTTTTCCTTGCCGCCACCACTTGGACCAACAAGAGCAACTTTTGAGCCAGGGTTCAGTTTCAACGTTATACCCTGTAGTTCAAACAATGATTCTTGAAAGTTAAATAATGCTCAATCCCTGCATTCTTTCAGTTCCAATACTACAAGAAATTCCATACACTTATAACACCAAGAATTTGCTCATGAAGCCATAATTTATAATACTTCTAAAATTCTTTATCCAACTGGCGGTTAAATTCTGATTCCTGTTATTTCTCATGACAGCTTATGTTTCATTAGCAATCATTTCGATAATGTCATGTTCCCTAAGGAACTGGCATTCCTGTGATTACAAGGATAGAACAAAAGGGCCCAATCAATGTTGACATATGCTCGGGAAATGAAGATAGAAACAAACAATTTATTAGATGATGATTTGATATTTGACTGACTTCAAAGCGTAGTTACATGCTCATTCTATGTAATTGAAAAAAGTATGACCTTGAGCACCATGTGACTTGGGCGAGAAGGATATGCAAACCAAACACCATCCAATTCCACTTCTCCATCTGGATCACTGTGAATGTAAGCCATAAATTTCAAATAGAAACATAAGGGTGAAATTATTAGGTCAGGACATTTTATTTTGATCTATTTTAATGAACAGATCTATACATCTCCTTGAGTTCAAAAAATTAATGTCTAGGCACTTCTATCCATCCTGAAAGTACATTCAATCAATTAAAGTCAGATCTAGTGAGAGAAAGAGAGAGAGAAACTGACCTGATGGGGCACTTATCTCCAGATTTTGGCATGCTTGAAACACGATCGAGGAGCTGAAACACTCTTCTACTTGCCCCTGCAGCTTTCATTGCAGTTGCATACAATCCTGACAAAGAAGATACTGAAGAACCAACTGCAGACAAAACATTAGCCAAATGAGTAACAGTTGGTTAATCTATTTTCCTTTAGTTAATTTTGTAATTAAGGGTAGAATAGTATTTTCCCATATATACTAGCTGTATATATATAAACCTATTTGTATTATTATTTTAAGTGTAATTGGGATAATAAAGAAAATCTTGTTTCACAAAAATCTTCAGTAACCATCACACTTTTAAGCTTTGCCAAGCAGCAAGCCTTGGTTGTCCACTAAAATGTAGCATCCAAAGCAACCTAGTTAACATTCTGTATAATAAATCACAGAGTGATTTGATCACCATAAGCAGAATGAGATAAGGACTTACTTCAAGAGCAATTAAAAACAATGCATTGTGCTTACTCATACCAGTCCATTTTGCATGCACGTATAACAATGAAGGAAAGTACCTGTGAGGCTGTAGAGAATGAAGGAAGTAAGAGACCCTGCAGTCATGGAGCCTGTTATTGTCAAGTATGCACCATAGACTACCACTACAATCACAGATAGAGTGGATGCTGCATTTAGTCCTCCAAAAAACAGACCAACTACTCTCTGCAGTATAGAACAGAAAAATTCACAAGGAATCTTTTATTTGTGTACCACCAGATTCTGAAAGAGAGAGAGAGAGAGAGAGAAACTCACCACTTGTCTAAGTCCTAGCTCCAATGTCTCATCCACTTTTTCTGAGTAGTTTGAAATTGCATAACTCTCTTGGGCAAAAGATCTAACTGTTCGAATGGCCCCAATGGTTTCCTAAAAATCAATTATATTGGGAAAAATATGTCAAAAACAGAACTTGATTGACCATCACATTAATTCAGCTGCATTTCATTCCAGAATAACAAAAAGAAGGCAAAAAAAAAAAAAAATTTGCAAATATTGGCACAACAATTTGCACGTAATAATTTACAAACTAATGTTTCTGATCAAAACCTAATACATAAAGTTCAGAAAAATATGTACTAGATTTTCAACTAATTTATCAATAAATAGAACAATTTATCAACAAGTATATGAGGTAAAATTACAAAATAAATCCTCCTAAACAGAAAATACCAGCAGGTCCTTTTAGAGAATAATTAGAAATTATTTGGAAATTTTAAAGGTTATGTATAGTGTATGTATTGAATGAAAATTGTGATTAATTGTCAATTAAATGATTATTTTGATGAAAAATGATAGTAACCAATAAAGAATGCCTAAATAAATTTTATGGAAATTTATTGAATTTATTAGAATTTTATTGGAATTTTTATGTGTATATGTATAATGAAAATAATTGAATTTTTAATGCATAATTGTATAAAAATGACAAAAGTGATGAATTAATGTGAAAATAAATTAGTGTCAATGATAAGGAATAAAAAGTCAACCATCGAATTCTTCGAAATAATTTTTATGTTGTAAAAATAAGAAGAATAATGAATTATTGGAAAATAATTCATAAATAAATAAAAATGATGGAAAAGAATTAATACGTAAATAAAAGAAAGATAAAATGAATTTTTAATACAAAAAGGACTTAAATGAAAGAAAATGAAAAGTTTGGGGCAAAATGGTAATTTTGCCAAAGTAGGTAATTAATGCATGAAAATAAGTAAGAAATGTGTACCAAGAGTAAAATGGTAATTTCGGAGAATTTTCTGTATTAAAAGATAAAGTTTTCATGATATAAGGACTAAAATAAAATTTTACCAGAAATGGTAAAATAAATAATAAAAGATGAATAAAGGAAGAAATTATAGAATAAACATGAAAATAAATGATTATAATGGCAAAATCGTAATTATGAATTTGAAATGAATAAAACGATAGAAAAAGTTAAATTATGTATTTTTGAGTTATGAAATAATAAATTATATTAATAGCGTTACTACTTGAATAAAAAGTAGAAACATAAAAATGTGACTAATTTATCAAAATAAATTAGTCAACAAAAAGTATTAAAAGAGTTAATAATTACAAAATTAAGTCGCCGACGAAATAAAAGTCGGCATATCGAATAATTGAAAAATTGGACTGAAAAAGAAAAACTGTAAAAACGTCAAGCCTAAAGGTATTGAAAAATGATTCGTAAAGAATTATACAAAAAAAATAAAAGAAAAGTCAGAATTTGTATAAAGATTGAAAAGTCTAAGTGTTTGAGTGAATTATTAACGAATAATTTACAACAGTGACTTGAAAAGACAAAGTGAAAGAAAAGATGTAAATTACTGAAAAGCCTAAGTATAATCACTTCAATGTACAATGAGAATTTTTATTTAGGTATCCAAAGTTGATTGCCAAAGTTTTTGAGCAAAATAACAATCTTGAGTCCAACTTTTGTTGGGTTCTTGAGCTTCAGCATTCTTACAATATCTAAACTATACAACAGATTTTCTCAAGGACAATGGGTAAAGACAGTCTAATTTCAGAACCAATCTATCTTCATCAAATGTGTGTTGTTTCAAACGCGTACATTTGTAAATGCTTAAACAGTTTAGAAACAGATTTCCTGAGGTTCTTGAGCTTCAGCATTCTTAAGATATCTAAACTATCCAGCGGATTTTTGCAAGGACAATGGGTAAAGAAAGCTGAATATCAGAACTATCTATCTTCATCAAACATGTGTTGTTTCAAATGCAGTACAGTATAAATGCTTACATAGTTTGGAAACAGTTGAAGATATAAAGATTTATGTTGCTTACAAACCTCAGCTATTGAAGCAGCCACTGCAGCTGCAGCTTGGGTCGAGTGTGAAAGTTCATGAAGATAACGGCCAAATTTTTTTACAGCAACCGAAATGACAGGAACAACAACCAAAGCCAGCACTAAGCAGGAAAAAGAAGGAAACGATGAATAGAATATTATAGGGATAAAAAACCTGTACTTGAAAACTTCAGCGTCAATTGCCTACATGTTAATTTCCATGATGATGAAAACATGAAGACAACACCTATTAGTGCAGTTGTTACATTACGGAGTGCCTCAGAAAGATTTGTTGTTGCAGCATTTTTTATGACCTGAGTGTCTTCTGACAGCCTGCTGAGAAGTTCCCCAGTTCGAGTAACATCAAAGAAGGCTATTTCCTGTTGAAGCATTTAATAACACCACCATAAATTTCTGATGCATCCCAAATGATTACTTAATAAGGAAAAAAGAAACGATGAACTCGAAATCCGGTATCCTAAAAACGATTTCCATAATTTTTAATACCATTTTCCATATGCATGAATTTTTCTAAATAAGCATTCATGCTTCACAATGAATATATCTTTTATAATGAATTTTGTTAACTCTTTTAAGGAAATCAAAATATAGAAGACTAATTAAAACAATGTAAAATGAGTCAAATAAATTGAACTGCTCCAGGGTTAACGTGCTTGATAGCTTGGAGGCTCACCTGATTGATTAAGTGACCAAATAAGTTCTTTCTCAATCGAGCGATGTAAAACAAGAGATTGGAGAATGATTTTCTGTATTTCAAATGAAGGAAGAATACAGAATAAATACAAGTATAGAAACTCTAACTAGGAAACTTCCTATTCTGTACAAGGAAAGAAAATAAAAAAAAAACAGAATATTATAGCTAATTTACAGCTAATCTTGTAACACTCCCCCTCAAGCTGGAGCATAAATATTAATTATGCCCAGCTTGTTACACAAATAATCAACTCGAGAACCATTTAAGGCTTTTGTAAATAAATCGCCCAACTGTTCTCCTGTCTTCACGTATCCTGTTGAGATAACGTTATCTTGAATCTTCTCAAGAATAAAGTGACAATCAACTTCAATATGCTTGGTCCGTTCATGATACACTGAATTAGAAGCAATATGAAGAGCAGCTTGATTATCACACCAAAGTTTCGCTGGAGACGAGGAATTCATACCAATTTCATCAAGCAAATGATGGATCCACAAAATTTCACATGCAGACTGTGATATAGCTCTGTATTCGGATTCTGCACTAGATCTGGATACTACAGTTTGCTTCTTACTTCGCCAAGACACTAAATTTCCTCCAACAAAGATACAATAGCCTGTTGTTGATCTCCTATCAATCTTAGAACCTGCCCAATTAGCATCTGTAAAGCATTCAATGTGAGCATGCCCATGATCACTGTACAGTATACCCAGTTCAGGAGCCCCTTTTAAATAACATAAGATATGCTCTAGAGCTTTCCAATGTTTAATCGTAGGAGCAGCCATAAATTGACTGACAATGCTTACTGCAAATGCAATATCTGGACGAGTTACAGTGAGATAATTCAATTTTCCAACTAACCTTCGGTATCTCTCTGGATCAGCAAAAAGATCACCATCATCTTTTGTAAGTTGTATATTGGGAATCATAGGAGTATTGCATGGCTTAGCTCCTAACTTTCCAGTTTCCGCAAGTAAGTCAAGAACATATTTTCTTTAGGATAGAAGAATTCCTTTCTTACTTCTCGTCACTTCCATTCCTAAGAAATATTTCAACTGACCCAAGTCTTTGGTATGAAATCTACCATGCAAGAAAGACTTAAGTGAAAAGATACATGCAGAATCACTCCCTGTAATCACAATATCATCAACATAAACCACAAGAAGAATAATGCCATTTTCGGATGGTCTATAAAAAACAGAGTGGTCGCATTGACTCTTCTTTAGCCCAAACTCTTGGACAATTTCACTGAATTTGCCAAACCAGGCATGAGGACTCTACAAAGACTTTTTCAGACGACAAACTTTTTCATACTCCCCCTGAGCAACAAAACCAGGTGGTTGCTCTATATAGACTTCTTCCTGAAGATCGCCATGAAGGAAGGCATTTTTGATGTCAAGTTGATGCAAGGGCCAATGATGAGAAGCTGCCAAAGAAATGAAAAGACGAACAGAACTCAATTTGGCAACTGGAGAGAAAGTATCGGAATAATCTACCCCATAAGTCTGTGCATATCCTTTAGCAACAAGTCGAGCTTTCAGCCGAGCCACAGAACCATCTGGATTAACTTTGACTTAAAGACCCATTTGCAACCCACAACATTCTTTCCTTCTGGTAAATGCACCAACTCCCAAGTATGATTTGAATCCAAGGCATTCATCTCCTCAATCATAGCATCATACCATCCAGGATGACTCAAAGCGTCTTTAACTGTCTTGGGGATAGATATAAAATCTAAAGATGCAATTAAAGAACATGTCGAGGGGGACAGGTGATCATAGGAAACAAAATTAACAATGGAATAAGTGGATTTACAATTACGTGTACCTTTACGAAGAGCAATGGGAAGATCAGGATCAGTAGGAGCAGGATCAGATGACGAAGGTGCTGGTGCGGAACATGTATCATTAGTGTCTCTTCTTCTAGAGTAGACCTGAACAATCTATGGTCTTATTGATGTTGAAGGATCATCACTTGCTAGCTGCTCAGTAGACACATCAGCTGATTCTCGGGAAGATGTCACCTTATAAATGAGCCACTCATCTTCCTCCCCTTGACTTGGAAGATTGGATAGAGATGAAAAGAAAGATTTATCTTCTGAGAATACCACATAAGCGGAAACCAAATGTTGCTTCAGATCAGGAGAGTAGCATCTATATCCCTTTTGGAGATGTGAGTATCCCAAGAACACACACTTCAATGCCTTAGGATCAAGTTTGGTAACATGAGGACGAACATCTCGAACATAACAAGTATTGCCAAAAATTCGGGGTTCCACTGAAAATAGTATTTTATTTGGAAACAACACATTATAAGGGATATCACCATTTAACACCGTAGAGGGCATCCGATTGATCAGAAAACAAGCTGTAGAAATAGCATCGACCCAAAAATACTTAGGAACATTCATTTGAAACAATAAAGCTCTAGCTGTCTCAAGTAAATGTCTATTCTTTCTTTCAGCAACTCCATTTTGAGAAGGAGTATCAACACAAGAGGACTGGTGAAGGATACCCTGTTGAGACATATACCGCTGAAAAGAATCTGACATATATTCCTTAGCATTATCACTTTGCAATATATTCACAGAAGCATTAAATTGGGTTTTAACTTCAGCACAAAAGGCAGAAAAATGAGAAAAGACTTCAGAACGATTCTTTATAAAATAAATCCAAGTCATACGTGAAAAATCATCCATAAAAGTATCAAAATATCTGTATCCAATTTTGGACATAACGGGACAAGGACCCCAAACATCCAAATGAACAAGTTGAAAAAAAAACTCAGCTCGTTTATTAATTCTAGGACCAGACGAGCTACGATGATGTTTAGCAAAATGACAAGACCCACAATCCAAAGAAGATACATCATAAAACTGCGGACATAACTTCTTTAGCATAGGTAGAGAAGGATGCCCCAATCGACAATATGCTTCAAAAGGAGACACTACACTGGAACAAGTAACAGGTCGTGGTACCCAAGAATCCAAAATGTATAGACCACCAGATACATGTCCCTTACCAAAAATCTGCTTCGTCAGAAGATCCTGAAAAAGACAATGATTAGGGAAAAATGAGACACAGCAATTGAGTTCTTTGGTAAGTTTACTCACATTTATCAAATTAAAAGCTAAGTTAGACAGATTTAGAACAGAGGGTAAAGTAATAGACGGAGTAGGTTTGACAGTGCCAGACCCCACAATGTTGTATGATGTCCCATCAGCAATAGTAACAGGCAAAGGGGTTTTATGAGATCGAAAATCAGAGAAAGTATCAGGATTACCTGTCATATAATTTGTGGCACCAGAATCAATGACTCAATTGTTGCTAGAGGAGATTAGACATGTGTTACCTGCTTTAGTAGTAACAGAAGTTGAAGATCCCTTTAATGATTCCTGGTACTTGGCATACTCTTCGACAGATATAGTGATATTATGCTCAGATGATGAACCAGAAGTCGCAACATTAGCAACTTGTGATCTCTGATTGCGACTCTGCAATTTCTTGCAGTAGCGCTTTGTATGACTTGATTTTTTACAATAATAGCAAACAACATCAGTATTCCGATTATCATTATATCTATTTTCCCCCTCCGACAGATTCCTTTTACCATTATCACCTCCACTTTCTCTGACAACAAAAGCACTATTGAGCTGACTAGATGAAGCATTATCAGCACACAATAACCTACTAAACACATCTTCAAGAGTACGAATTTCAGAGCCAGAAAGAATATGAGATTTGGCTGTTTCAAATTCAGATGGCAAACCAGCTAGAAAACTCATTACTGCCATTTTTTCTCTCTGAGCTTGTTGCTCTCTAATATCCACACTAAAAGGTAGAAGCATGTTCAATTCCTCATAAATTTTCTTAAACTCCATAAAGTAGTGAGCGATTTTGCTTCCTTCTCAGCACGATAAAAGGCTTTACAAACATCATAAATACGAGACTCATTTCTTTTTTCAAAATATAAAAAAGTCAAATAATCCATTAACTCTTTTACATGCTCACAATGAGAAATTAAGCCAAGCACATTTCTTTCAATTGAATTTCAAATTTGTAAAAGTATCCGAGAATCATCTCTCATCCAAATCTGTTTTTTAATTTTATCAGTAGGAGGCTCATCAGTTAAATGATCATCTTTATCCATACTACAAAGATAGATTCTAATTGTTCTACTCCAATCAAGATAATTGGATCCATCTAACTTTTCTTTTGCAATCTTAGATAAAGGGATAATTTCACTAACAGTTTCCCTCACTCCTCCTTTATTATCAACCATAATATCCGCATAGAATAAAAACAATCAAAGCAGCCAATATAACTCAGAACACCCAGCCAAAAAAGACAATCCAAACAACCAACAAGATCTTAACAAACGTAACAGAGAAGAACAACACTTTATGGGAGACAAAAGTACCAGCAGAAGAGAGAATCAAGCCAAGACAGTACTGGAATCTGACCGGAAACCTTCAGGCGATGCTGGAGAAAAAATCGGAAGACTGGAGGTCAGGTCACGCGCCTCCATGCGTCGGCACGTGAGGGAAGGGCGTGAGCTTGTGGCGGCGCGTGAGGGCCACTCGTTGGTCGGAAGGACACCAGATTTTGGGTACTAGCCGGAAATCTCCTTGCGCTTCTTCTGATGCCGGCGGTAAGACAAACAGGTCACCGAAAAATGGGTACTCAACCCAAACAGTAACCCTAACTATAAACCAACGGTTGGAACAAGTTACCCAACCCAAAAGAACCCAGAAAATACCCCAAATCAAGCCTAGAAGGCTCTGAAAGAGATTGGAGAATGATTTTCTGTATTTCAAATGAAGGAAGAATACAGAATATATACAAGTATAAAAACTCTAACTAGGAAACTTCCTATTCTGTACAAGAAAAGAAAATAAAAGGAAACAGAATATTATAGCTAATTTACAGCTAATCTTGTAACAAGCGACAACCCTTTCACTTGCAGAAGAAAATAGCCATGCTCGAAGTGCAGTGCACACCGAACTAAAACAAGTAACAAATACAATACTTTTAGGTTAAGGATTTACAAGTTATTAAAGGAAATAACAGGAAACATTATTATATTCAACAGAAAAGTAACACAAAGTCCAATGGGTTCAGTAAGACATGACTATAAAATAAATCCATACCGACACAAATGGAAGGAAAATCCAGAGAAGTAACAGTGCATAAAATTTGGCAAGGTGGTAAATAAGGTTTGGCATACCCAATTACAACTATCAGCACAATGTCAAGTATGGTGCTCTTGACTGCATCCAAAGCTTCCGTTTGCTCTTCAGGAGTCCTTATATCTCTTGATACCATGTCTATTATCATTCCACCATATTTAGGCTGCAAAACATAAGAATTAGTACATGTTACAGGGACAAAGGCCTCAATAGGACATGATCCTAACTGGTTGCTAAGGAAAATTCAGTTTTTAAACTTGTGGTGTTTTCAGCTATCCTACAAGGCAATTCCCAAACAGCTTATCGGCAATTGCATATTGGAGAAACATCTATTGCCTGTCCATTGAAGAACTTCCAATAGCTATGCTGCAGATAATGATGAAAGAATTGAGAGTGCATAGCTAGTCAAAGACAATAGGAAGTAGTAGGAATCATCCAAAAGAAGTGACAGGGACTATTCTGCATGCTAGAATGCTTAGGTCAGCAAAGGAATGAACTTGGGAGCTACCTAGACAATCCTCCAGCATATCTAAATGATTCGGTGCAAATTATCATAAACCCTTAAAATCAATACCATGGAGAATCTTCATAACCACTTGGCTCTTAAGATGTTTTAATGATGCTTCTTAGAAATTTTACAGATAGATAGAGAGGTTTACATTTAGGCCATCAAGGTGCTACTTTTATCAAAGTAATAGCAGTAGAAGCTGCAAAAAGCACTTGCAGTGAATATACCAACCATGGCCAAAGGGTAAAGATTTTCTACCATTATGAAAAGAAGAGTTTTGTAGGGTTGAAAGCTTCAATTCCTTGTAGGAATAACCTCCTCTTTTACGGGTTTATTTTACAGAGCATAGTACCTATTGTAGCTAACTCAACTTCATCTTAAAATGGATCAGTGTAGTGGCTCAATTAATGCAATTTGTGAAAGTGAATGCGCTTTCTATCTTCTTCTTCTCCCTTTTTTTATTTTTATTTATTTTTTTTGATCTCGATCTTTAAGTTTTGAGGCTCTAAATATTTCAAAGTCCAGATTACAAGACATATGCAGTGGATGATTAATATTATTGTTCATTACTCATCTTTCACACAATGAGTGGAATTTGAATAAAAGCTTCCTGTATGTGGAGTAAGAATATGATACACTGATAAATAGCGAGAAAGTCTTGTCGATTTAAGAACAAAATAAAATCTAAAAAAAGCCCACATTTAAGAAGTGATAAAGCTAAAAATAACTTTATCCTGTAGGGAGAAGAGCCACAAGATTGAATAGGTTACCTATGGAGAGCAGGCGAACCATTGGGCCGGTCGGACAGTCGGATTAAGCTTGCAAGAAAAGGGAGCGCTCGGTCGGAATCGGATTTCAGCACTTTGAAGCTTAAGTCAGTAGCTTTTAGAGAACGAGTGCTTAGAGGGAGAGTCTCAGATATTCCATACCTGGTGCCATTGTGTTTTGTCTACTTATAGGAGATCTTTGGAGGGGCACTTGAGTGCCTTAGAGGGTGACAACCAATAGTTAGAGTAGGTGAACAGCGATGTGATAAGAGATAGGTGGAGAGTGGGGGTGCTTGCTTGTGTCAGTGGACTGATGGGATGAGCTGTCCCATCAGTCCGATCGGACATCTCACTTCCAGCGTTATCTTTCAGATTACGCTTTGTTCCTTGGGCTTTTCCAAGTATTTTTGGGCCATGCTAATTGGGCCTTGGAGAATATATTTTCTGTAGTTATCACTTGTCCCCCCTTTGAAGAGTCCAACCAGGTGAATTTTCATCCCATCAGTCCGATCGGACATCTCACTTCCAGCGTTATCTTTTAGCTTACGCTTTGTTCCTTGGACTTTCCCAAGTATTGTTGGGCCATGCTAATTGGGCCTTGGAGAATATATTTTCTGTAGTTATCACTTGTCCCCCCTTTGAAGATTCTGATCGGGCGAATTCCCAAATTTTGGAGGGAGTTTTAACGGTCTTTCGAATTTGATAAGTCGCGTCTGGTATATATATATTTTATTGGGCAGTCGTTATGCATTTATTGACGATGCGCGTGTTGGGTGTGCCGCTTCGTTCTCCGTAATCGCCATCAGTAAATTGGAGACACGTGGTGATCATCCAACGAATAGCAGCTGGAGCATTCTAGAATTGTTTTGCTTATAAATAGACATCTTTATAACAGTTTTTCTTACTTTTCTGTGATTCTTGGCGAATTTTCTGCGTGGATTCTGCTATCTCAGCAATTTAGACTTTGTTCTTTCAGCAACTTCAGAGATTTTGTAAGAGTACTTTTCTTCCTCTTCTTCTCTCTCTCTCTTTCTTTTCTTTTCTTTTCTCTTTTTTTTTTCAATATCGTATCTACCTCTCCCCTTGTATCGAACTGGCTTTGAGTGACCACTAGCCCATAGATGAGAGCCTTTTTGAAGCCTATAAAGGTTATGGGATCGTGGCTTCGATTTCCAAACCAATAAGCCCTTGTATTATCTTTTCCAAAATAATTTTCTCGTAGGAGCCTTTGTGATGGCTTTAGCTTTTAGTTGCGAGAATGATGAGTGGCTCTCTAGTCATTTGTGGAACTTGGGCATTGAGGCGAGATTTCCCTTTGACATTTTTGGGGTTGCCATTTCCAGAAATTACTAAATTGCTCTTGCCTAGTGATAACACATGACATTATCTCCTATCCCACATTGACTGGAGATGAGCTGGAAGTGGTAATATACACGAAGCCCGCTCGAATCCTCCTCCCTAATTGGATCCTCCCACCTTCGAAAATGCGAGATAAAATCTCCTACCGATCGGTCAGAGAGCGATCCATCAATTAGTTTCGTCCGGCCTAGTGGAGAACAATTCATTGTGCTGCCATTTTTGAAAAATCTTGAGAAAGGCCTGGATCTCAACACTATTGTTGGTGTGTGCAGAGCGGGATCATTGTAGTAAAAGTGTAGGAGGAGCATATACATATATGTATATAATTATGTATTTCGAATTTATGAAACATATTAACTGGAGAAGTACTTATCTTCTGTCTTCCTAATACAACTGCAGTCGTGATGGCTAAAGGAGATGATGTTGCCAAGTAGCCAGCCGATCTGGCTAAGGCGAGACTTGAAGCCGATCGTACCGCCAAGGAAGAGAAGAAAGCTAAAAGGAGAAAGCTTGTACCTTCTTTGGAGGTTCAGGCTTCTACTCCTGCTCCCGTTGCTGCGCCCAGAGATGGTGCAACTATTATTGCCTGCCCTTTTCAAATCCCCAAGGGTCCTTTTCCGACCGGCCATTACCTGTGAGCCATTCCCCGGCATGCTTACTTTTCAGGGATGATCCTGACTCTGAGAGGGAGCGAAAAGCTCATGAGCGAGGAAAGTCAGTTCGATTGGATGCAGCCGAGATGGGCAACGGTGCCCAAAGGAGAATTCAAGATGCGGCCAGGAAGAAGGTTGACGAGTTGATAGCCGCAGTAGATGTAAGAGTTGCTGCCAGAAGCAAGGGAGGTGGCCCAGATGTAGTTGCAAGGATCGTCGAAGACCGGGCCTCCTCGCTAGAAGAGGTTTTGAAAAGCCGATTTAGCCCCGGCTGGTCTATCGATGACAAGGCCGTATCGAATTATTTATGCCGGGGCATGCTTCAAGAGGGTGACTTCAAGGCAATGGGGAACCCTGACGTATTATCCCGAGAGTGCAGTCTCTTTCAGCAACAGAGTCTGGAGGTATTTTTACCACATCTTCACTTTTAATAACATCTATTAATTTCGCTTCATCCGGCTGTTATTTTTTCGACTAACCGAACCTTATACTCCCCCCTTTTTCCTTTAGTTAATAAAAAGGGATTTGCGCTTGCATGGCATGGCTAACCTCTGTAAAGCAAAATTCAAAGATTTCGAACGGGCGAGAAGAGAGGCGAAGGATAAGTGTGAAGCTGTTAGAAGGGAGTCCTCTCACACCTGATCGGTGCTCGAAAGGCTAAAGGGAGAGGGCGCTCGTCTTACCCAGGACATGCGGGCTCGACAGAGGGAAGTTGATCACCTTAAAGGGGATGTATGTATGACTGCCGAGAATGCTTTAATGCAGAAATTCAAAGAGGAGGCAACCAGGGTGAGGGAGGAGTGCATGCGGTTGTCTGTCGATTGCTCAAAGATTAGAGAAGAGCATGAACTTCTGCGGGGTGAACATGAATCGCTAAAGACCCTCTTGGCCGAAAAAAAAACAATGTGGGGTAAGAAGCTCGAGGATGATCTTGCTGCCCAAAAAGAAGAGCTGATGGACCGACTGGGAGAAGCGTAGGGGCGGTTATTAACTCAGTTGATTTATGCAGCCGAGCAACGCTTTTCTAAAGCAGATCTTAGCTGGATGGAGGACCTAGGGATTTTGCCCGATCCCCCTTCTGGCGACAGTGAAGAGGAAAACCCCCGTGATCCTGAATCATTGCCAGCTACTTCATCAGGGGCGATCGGTCCTAGTACGATTATTCTGGCACCCGCAGACCCCATTCCTGCAAATGTTTCAGAGTCTTCACAACCTGTGGTCGATATAAATGCTCCTCCTGCAATTCTAGAGATTGTAGACATAGACGTTCGATTTTTCTCCTTCTTCTTCTTTTTTTTATTGATGGTGTTTTTATAAAGGGATCCTTATATTTGCAAAGATTTTACACGTCAAGATACCCTCCTTATTTTATCTTCATGCTGCGATTTTAATTCAGACGTAATCTGACATATAAAATTGTTAATGGAGAATAATAGCTATCATTCACGAAGATTTTAGAGATTTAAGCATGGAGAACGCATAGATTTAAATAAGGAGAGTACTTCCTGAATGCGGGGATACTTTCTTAGTTACTTATGAGTCGCAACTCCTTGAGAGTGTTTAATCCGATCGGATCAAATTTATGAGTTGAGCATGAATTGTTGCTCAAAATTATTATGCCAAACGCAATAGATAATTTCGCTGATCTTTGATTGTCATATCAGCCGATCGACTATTAAAGAGGTCGAATGATCTTTTTTGATCTTATGGTGGGAGATAAAACTCCATTCTCGCTTTCAACTGAGTATTTTAGCAGCTCAGTAGTAGATCACCCTTCATGGGGCTTTTCTTAATGGAGAAGGCTCATGGCCTTTAAAATTATTTTGGAGAATTGGCGATTTTGTACTTTGGAGAGTTGGCGATTTCGTACTTTGGAGAGTTGGCGATTTTGTACTTTGAAGAGTTGGCAATTTCGTACTTTGGAGAGTTGGCGATCAATCCATTTGTTGTTCTTCGCATTTTTGGCTCGGGATGGACATCGAGCCTAGCGAGTAAACTAATCAGATAGGCATCTTGCATCTTCGGTTCGGAAATTTCGTCGAACCTAGCAGACGAACTTAACAAAGAGGAACGTTTTCATGTGCTTGGAATGAATCATCGAGCTCAGCGAATAACACAAGGACGAACAATTATACTTTCGCCTCAAATAGACATTGAATTTGACAAGTGATCATTACTACATTCTCATCGAGTTTATTCAGATCAGGGGTAGGGTATTTCATTGAATGGACCGAATAGATATCCTGCAAACATACATTTAATCCTAATAAACAAGGAAAAGAGAACATACCTTTTTGAAGACGAAGAAAAGTGAATCATATGGAGAAAGTGGAGAAAATATTCTTTATTGAAGGTGAATATGATACATGATTATACATGGTGCTTCTTGAGTATGCTGGCTTCTAGTAATAACCGTCCCCTCAAGAGGCCTGGTTCTGCATGAGATCAAAGTTGGTGCGAGCTTTCTTTAAGCATAGGAGTGGCGTAAATGCCTTTCCCCTCCTCTCTTGTTGCGTCTGGCATCTGTCGGATCGACATGTGAGCCGGATCCTTGTATTAGAGTTGAGTAAGGTGGCGTACTCTGTCGCTTGGATAGAGAATACCCAATGAGCCGCCAAAGCTTGAATGGAAGCCTAGTGAATCTCCCCTTAAGCCGCGTGGGATGTCCAGTACGGACCGTCCTACCATCATAGCTTTCTCTTGATGCTCGATTGCGAGCACGTAAACCTCTTTGGGTGCCTTTCGATCTCCCTTTGGAATAATGATTCCTTCCTTAATTGGGATCTTCATCGGCATGTGTCGCACGTTGGTGGTAGCTCTAGTTTGACAGAGCAAAGGCCTGCCAAAAAAGGTGTTATGGGCGAGAATCATAATAATAGTTATGAAAGTTACCTTACAGGCATAGACTGGAGCCTTTTAGCTAGGTTCGACTAGGAACTCGACTAACCCTATTTCTGGAATGGCGGTACCGTCGAGTCTTACGAACGGTAAGGCATTTGATTTATGTTCTCTGCTCGAAGGACTCATGGCTTTATAAGCTCGTAGAGTAAATGCATTTACTGCGCTTCCATCGTTCACCCATACCTTTCTCTTGTCGAAGCTGTTGACTCGTGCTTTGATGATGAGGGCGTCCTCGTGAAGTAACGACACATCTTGCGTATCATCGTCGGATATGGTGATTAGGGTTAGTCGTTTGGGTGTCTGGGCGATATAAACGCCTTTGTCCTTCGTTAGATTGGCGAGATCTGTTTCATGAAATGCGCCTTCAGTGATCATATTTGTGACACCAACATGCCATTGACATGGGTGCACGTTTCTTGACCTTCTTCTTCCTAGATCTTCCGCCATCAGGTCCATTTCTTGTTCGCCTTCTAAGGTTTTTGATGTGCTTTCTTTTTTCAGGGTTTGAGCCCTGTTCCTGGCGGGGATGCTCGGCATGGTACACATGCCAGTTACTATGAAGGGCGTGCTACCGTGCCGCCATGCGACGGTGTCATCGAGACTCAAGAGGAGACCTTTCTTCTTCCCTCGAAGGTTCAGATCTGTCCCGTTGATGGTGACCGTGCTCTTCTGGGAGCTGTATGTTTGTAAAATCTTGAATCTGTCACGTCTCTCAACGAAAGCACCAAATGATAAAGCTAAAAATAACTTTATCCTGCAGGGAGAAGAGCCAGCAGCCACAAGATTGAATAGGTTACCTACGGAGAGCAGGCAGACCATTGGGCTAGTCGGACTGTCGAATTAAGCCTGCAAGAAAAGGGAGCGCCCGGTCAAAATCGGGCTTCAGCACTCTGAAGCTTAAATCAGTAGCTTTTAGAGAAAGAGTGCTTAGAGGGAGAGTCTCAGATATTCCATACCTGGTGCCATTTTGTTTTGGCTACTTATAGGAGATCTTTGGAGGGGCACTTGAGTGCCTTAGAGGGTGACAACCAATAGTCAGAGTAGGTGAACGGCGATGTGACAAAAGATAGGTGGAGAGTGGGGGTGCTTGCTTGTGTCAGTGGACTGATGGGACGAGCTATCCCATCAGTCCGATCGGACATCTCACTTTCAGCATTATCTTTCAGCTTACACTTTGTTCCTTGGGCTTTCACAAGTATTGTTGGGCCATGCTAATTGGGCCTTGGAGAATATATTTTCTGTAGTTATCACTTGTCCCCCCTTTGAAGAGTCCGACCGGGCGAATTTCCATCCCATCAGTCCGATCGGACATCTCACTTCCAGCATTATCTTTCAGCTTATGCTTTGTTCCTTGGGCTTTCCCAAGTATTGTTGGGTCATGCTAATTGGGCCTTGGAGAATATATTTTCTGTAGTTATTAAGAAGCATTTCTTTGTCAATACTCAAATACACAAATACCCATCTGCAAAATATTCCATACCAAAGCTATTTCGCAAACCATGTTAGCATGAAGGGAAAAAAAAACAAAAAGAAATCTACAATCAATAAGAAGACAATTATATGTTATAAAATGGTGAAACGACATAACCTATAAAAACCAAATCGGAGTAAAGAAAAAGCAAAGATAGAGAGCTCCAGTGAAGAAACATTCATGGATGTAGAAAGCTCCGGTGAAGAAACAAAGGCCGCACACACAAGTCCCACTCCAGGTGACGAAGAAATGAAGAAGAAGAAGCGGGAAGAGGAGATGGCTGCGTGAAATCTGAAATGGGCGCAGAGAAAGGGAAGGGAAATTTAGAGATTTAAGATTTTTTTTCTCAAAATGCAGCATTTTTAGATTGAACAGGAGTTCGGTCAGAGTCGTAGATTTTCAAGTCAAATCAATTTTTTCCGAGCCAAACCGAATTTTTACTACTTTCGAGTTTCATGTTGGATCGACTCGGATTGCTTGCCGAGTAGCAGTCCAACTGGTCCAACCAGCTGAGTTAAACTGAGTTTAATAACCATAATTATTTATTTATTTTTATTTAATATATTATATTATTGTTTATTGATTTTGTAATTATTTATCTAATTTATAGAGTTGGAGAAATTTAATGAGGGTCAACTTAAAATTAATAAGGAATCAACAAGTGCTAATCAAGAAACATCATTAAGCGTTAACCAAAGAACATCGTCATCAACAAATGTGGAGAGTATTAATCCAGATGATTAAGTCATTAATAGTACGGTAAATTTAATTTAAGCACAATTTATGTTTCATTTTGTTTACTATTTGTTATTAATTTCATATTTTATTTTTTCTCATATATAATTTATGTATTAGGTGGACATGAAGAAATTGAAAATCGAAGATGGTGGCTTTCCTTTATGATAAATTTTATCTTTGCGTTTGGATAATTATTTTTGAATTATTATATAATGTGTGTTTGAAGAATTTTTAAATTGTTAGCGGTTAATTATTATATAATGTTTGTTTGAAGAATTTTTAGATATTTTATTTATTGTAATTTTTATTTTATATTCGTGAACAATGATATTTTTATTTAATTATTTATTTGGGTTTTAATTTAATGTAAATTGAAATAGAAAAAAATTATTTTTTAATTTAAAAAATAAGTTCGAATTATTTGGATGGGATCCGAATTTTTTATGATTGTTCGGGTAGGAACCCAAACTATTCATAAAGTCGGTTAGATTTGGGATTTAGAGGAAATTTCGGGTTGCGGGCTGTTTGGGTTGATTCGAACCCGCCCAAAGAACACCCCTGCCACAAACTAAGTTTAATTATTTATATTTCCATCTAAATCAACTCTTCATTAATTTTCACAGTCCAACAAGCATTTGTTGAGAAAAAAGTTAATATTATATTTTAATCTAAAATTATCAAATTTACCTTTGAATTCAAACAACCCTTTTAAATTTTAATTTATTTTAAATTCGTATATCTGAATTGACTTTCACTTATCACATGCCATTTAAAAAATATATTCGTCCAACGCGCAATTGATCATAGGTGAATCAATCCCAAGTCCTATCTTGACCACATGCAAAAATTTAAGTAGGAGTTTTTTTTTTTTTTCTGGATTTTTAATATTTGATCCTTTTTAAAATTAATCAAATTCATTAATTTAAAGTTAGATATTATTAGATTATAATTGAAAATAATTTTTTTTTCATACTCTCTATACATAACGTAATAATTATAGTGAAATTCTATTTAAAGAAATTCGAATTATTATTATTATTATTATTATTATTATTATTAGGAAGGAATTATAGTTTATATAACATAATTCCAGTTAAACTTATGAAAAAAATAATTAAATTTACACTTTTCTAAAATAGATAAATAGGATAGAGTTACCAAAAAAAATTAGAAAGTCAGAATGAGAATTACCAATAAAGACAAACTTTAGGAGGTCTTGTATTTTTTTTTAAAGGCTCCGTAGTCATATTAAATTCCTTTTCTAAGTACTTTGTGTATTTTTTTTTTCTTAAATGTGTATTTATTTTCCATGGAAGTAATTAACATAACAAAATTAAAATAAAAATCGAAGCAAGGTAAAACGCAACGCTGTTAATTTTCTTAAATAATTTGGGATTATAATTCAAAATTAAACTTTCTTCAATTTCAATGAAGAAAATTTCAAAGTTGTCTTTACATTAATAATAACGGTACTTCTGAAATTTTTTTGAATCAAATATTACCTAAAACTTTAATTTGGTATTATTATTTGAATAATCGGTTCAATTTCAATTGTAATTTTATTTTTATATAATAAACGTTTCAAATTATTAATTAATTTGGTTTCGATTAATAATTTAATAGAATTTTAGATTATAGTTTTTATTAAATCTCATTGTTAGATAATTTCAATGGATTAGATTATAATCCAAAACAAGAACGTTATGACTCAATTGCTGTGTACATTCCTTCCATGATTTGAAAGCATGTATTGACAATCAATAACGGACCAAAACACTGCTCTTAGCTGTAGGTGGAAGTGTATTGGGTCTTTTGATTATACTTTCTCTGCTCGCTTGCATGGCTATTTGGCGACTCAGAAAGAGGAAGCACCATGGCTCTTATTATCAAACATTGAGCTGTTGCTGGCGAATGGACTCTTCAAAAGCAGTCATCAAGGACAAAAGCTTCTTTGCTTCCAGAAGAGCTCTGCCGCCAATTTTCGCTAGCTCAAATTAGAGCTGCGATTGACAATTTCCATGAGAGTTTGATCATTGGCGAAGGTGGCTTTGGCAAGGTATACAGAGGTAAAATTGATGATGGGGCAACAGTTGCGATCAAAAGATTAAACCGAGAATCAAGACAAGGTTTTCGTGAATTCAAGACAGAGATAGAGATGCTATCCCAGCTCCGCCATGGCCATCTTGTGTATTTAATCGGATATTGTCACGAGGAAGGAGAAATGTTATTGGTATACGAATTCATGACCAGTGGGACGCTACGAGAGCATCTATATGATATCAACAATGATCCATTTCCATGGAAGAAAAGGCTCGAGATATGCGTTGGGGCAGCCCGTGGATTTCAGTACCTTCATACAGGTACAGAGCAGACAATAATCCATAGAGACATCAAGACAACCAATATTTTGTTAGACGAGGATTGGAAAGCCAAAGTTTCAGATTTCGGATTGTCCAAAATTGGTATGAATAACACTGCAGTAAGTACAATAGTTAAAGGAACATTTGGATATCTGGATCCAGAATATGCTAGACGGCAACAATTGACAGAAAAATCTGATGTCTACTCATTCGGGGTGGTTTTGCTTGAAGTTTTATGTGCTCGAAAACCAGTAGATCAAAAATTGGATGAAGAACAACGGAGCCTAGCTCTTTGGGCACAAAAATGCATCGAAAACAGGACAATCCATCAAGTAATTGATCCTTATGTGATGGGAAAAATATCTCCTGAATGTTTCAATAAGTTCGTGGAAATTGCAGAGAGATGCATACGTGAAAATGGGAATCAGAGGCCCTCCATGAATGATGTGATGGAAAATCTCGGGTTTGCATTGGAGCTGCAAGAAGCAGCTGATGCTGAGAAGACGGCAATTGGTGAAAATTTGTATCCTGAAGTATCATTTCATGCTTCTAAATATGCCAATACTACAGTAGGTGGATCAGAGTTGGATTAATATAATGATGCTAGTGGGTTTTCAACTTTTGTGGATTCAAGTAATACCACTGGAATTTGCTATCCGACTCTTGAATCGAATAGTAAAACTAGCCATGGCTTTTCTGACTCCACCAACTCTGCAACTATAGTAGCTTAGGATATTTTGTATGTTGTCATTCTAAATTTGTGTTGCTTGCTTTGGCCATGATAATTGTTTATGTAGCCGTTCAGGGATTGTGTTTTAGTTAAATTTTTTATTTGGTTGCCCATTTCTTGGTATGTGGTTAAAAAGCTGCATATTTGTAACTGATATAAGTGTGCTCAGAACGGGTCGTTGTATTTGTGTTTTCTGCGTTATATCATTAAAATTGTGTGTCCCATTCCTAAGATGTCTAATATGTATAGTAATTTAGTTGATTTTGAATGCAAAGAATGTCTCATCATATTCAAACATAGACAGAGGAGTTCTGGCAATCTTTTTCTTTTTTAAAACTTGCAGCCAAATTTATAAGAGATTTGATTTGTCAGTCATTGAAGTTTAGAATAAGACGTTACTAGTACTATTAATTTGCTCAAAGGAAAAATAGTATTAGTATAATGACATCATCATTGATCCAATGGACGCTCTTCCTATAAAAAAGAAGAAAAAAAAAACACAACTTCTGGTAAATTAGGAATTGTTATCCGCAAAACACTCCTTGGAAAAATGAGATAAAATATATCGGTACCAATGAAATAAACAAACTATTGTTTTGTCATTTTTTTCCAGAAAAGCTTAATATCAAATAATTGAAGGGTCATTAGGCAAGAAATAAAGAAAAGTGAAAGCAAATTATTTCCCTACACAGAGAAATTAAGGATAAGAACTAAAGAAAAGAAAAAAAGTAGAAAGACTGATAAAAGATTAAGACATTAGGAAAAGAAAAGATTCTGCTCCCGTAATTGCAGACACCACTGAGAAGGATTGAGAAAAAATCTTAAAAGCAATCTTGTGCGGGCACCCAACAATTATCTTCACCTAAGTTGCAAGCTCATAAAATGGCTTAAAATTGCATTAAGAAAAGTTCATTATAGTCATTAAAGAAATCAGCAACTCTCCTCAAAGTCATATGATGCTTCTTTCTCAGGCATGTATGACTCAATAAATTAAAGGCCTAATACCTTTTTTTCCCTCAAATTTATCCGAAAAACGTTTTACACGTTTAAATTTTACAAGTATCCTATTATATATATAAGTTTAATGAAAATATCCAATAATTTTGGGGTTTTAATGGAGGCAAAGTTTTTATAAATTTTCATATGCATAAAACAAGTGAACAATTTTTGAAATTAGGGAAGTATTTTTAAATTTTTCGAAATTTTGGTAAAAAAGATTTCTTTTTACTAAATGGGGAATTCCATGGATCTGCCCTTCAACAAGGTGTCACAGTTTTGGTAACTTTTTTCAATCCGCGTGGGTATTTAGATCCTGAATATTACTCTACTCACCATCTAAGTGTAAAATCTGGTGTGTTTGGCATTGGTGTACTGTTATTTGAAGTGTTATGCGGTAGACCAGCATTGGATATGAAGCCAGAGGAGAAGCAGCACAGCCTGGTTATGTGGGCCAAACGACATTTTAGAAAAAGGTACACTTGATCAAATCATTGATCCTAATCCGACGGCTAAAATTGCACCAGGGAGTTTGAAGGTGTACTCAAGAACTGCAGTCAAATGCGTGCATAGTCACAAAAATGAACGGCCCACAATGTCCATGTATTGAAGAAACTTGAGCTTGCACTGAAGCTGCAGGAACGTGCTGATGCTGCTGCGGGGGAGGGAATCTTTCTATAGGTGGGAGTGAG